>JBAIZL010000001.1:128194430-128239430 GCA_036971475.1 Prosapia bicincta
AACAGTTCCTGCTAAATAACTCTAAGCGCATCCGTTCTAATGAAATAATAAAGGGTAACCAACTTGAACGATATTTACTATAACTGGTGCTCGTAATAAAAAGAAAACTAGATATTAAAGAACCAATTTATTAGCAAGTATAGGCCTATATAAAACGGTGGCTACTTCCAAACTTTAAAACAGAAATACAACTGACGTTCTGGTGTAACGGTAGACAACTAACCGGACACCATTCAAAATGGTTTTACTCGATTACACGTCTTCGCAATACGTCTGCGTCCGGCAAATTCGTCTTCGCGTAACATTAATTAATTTCTTGAATAAGATGTGTTGCTAATAGTACTGTTTACTCGGTTTAG
Source organism: Prosapia bicincta (assembly GCA_036971475.1). Taxonomy (NCBI): domain Eukaryota; kingdom Metazoa; phylum Arthropoda; class Insecta; order Hemiptera; family Cercopidae; genus Prosapia; species Prosapia bicincta. The sequence continues at coordinate 128,194,790 of JBAIZL010000001.1, forward strand.
TAGTTGTTTACATACTTTTCGCACGAAATATTTACTCGTTCTAGAAGTAGTTCATATATTTTCCACACGAAATATTTACTCCGTGGTATAGTAGTAGTTCACATATTTTCCGCACGCAATATTTAATCGGTGGTATAATAGTAGCTCACATATTTTCCGCACACAATATTTACTCGGTCCAGTAGTAGTTCACATACTTTAAGCACGCAATAATTACTCGGTTTAGCTGAAGTTTGTATATTTTCCACACGCAACATTTACTCGGTGGTATAGTAGTAGTTCACATTTTTCCCGCACACAATATTTATTTGGTCTAGTAGTAGTCCACATAATTCCCGCACGCAATATTTACTCGGTGGTATAGTAGTAGTTCACATATTTCCCGCACGCAATATTTACTCGGTGATATAATAGTAGTTCACATATTTTCCGCATGCAATATTTACTCCGTAGTATAGTAGTTCACATATTTTCCGCACGCAATATTTACTCCGTGGTATAGTAGTAGTTCACATATTTTCCACATGCAATATTAACTCGGTTGTATAGTAGTAGTCCACATATTTTCCACATGCAATATTTACTCGGTTGTATAGTAGTAGTTCACATATTTTCCGCACGCAATATTAACTCGGTGGTATAGTAGTAGTTCATATATTTTCCACACGAAATATTTACTCCGTGGTATAGTAGTAGTTCACATATTTTCCGCACGCAATATTAACTCGGTGGTATAGTAGTAGTTCATATATTTTCCGCACGCAATATTAACTCGGTTGTATAGTAGTAGTCCACATATTTTCCACATGCAATATTTACTCGGTTGTATAGTAGTACTTCACATATTTTCCACATGCAATATTTACTCGGTGGTATAGTAGTAGTTCATATATTTTCCGCACGCAATATTTACTCGGTCTAGTAGTAGTTCACATATTTTCCGCACGTAATATTTACTCGGTGGTATAGTAGTACTCTACATATTTTCCGCACGCAATATTTACTCGGTCTAGTAGTAGTTCACATATTTTCCGCACGTAATATTTACTCGGTGGTATAGTAGTACTCTACATATTTTCCGCACGCAATATTTACTCGGTGGTATAGTAGTAGTTCACATATTTTCCGCACGCAATATTTACTCGGTGGTATAGTAGTAGTTCATATATTTTCCGCACGCAATATTTACTCGGTCTAGTAGTAGTTCACATATTTTCCGCACGCCATATTTACTCGGTGGTATAGTAGTAGTTCACATATTTTCCGCACGCAATGTTTACTCGGTGGTATAGTAGTTCATATATTTTCCGCACGCAATATTTACTCGGTCTAGTAGTAGTTCATATATTTTCCGCACGCAATATTTATTAGGTCTAGTAGTAGTTCACATATTTTCCGCACGTAATATTTACTCGGTTGTATAGTAGTACTCTACATATTTTCCGCACGCAATATTTACTCGGTGGTATAGTAGTAGTTCACATATTTTCCGCACGCAATATTTACTCGGTGGTATAATAGTAGTTCATATATTTTCTGCACGCAATATTTACTCGGTCTAGTAGTAGTTCACATATTTTCCGCACGTAGTATTTATTCGGTGGTATAGTAGTCGTTCATATATTTTCCGCACGCAATATTGACTTGGTGGTATAGTAGTAATTCACATATTTTCCGCACGCAATATTTACTCGGTGGTATAATAGTAGTTCATATATTTTCCGCACGCAATATTTACTCGGTCTAGTTTTAAAAAGCCCTGTCCGTTAACAGAATCATGTCCCATAACGAATATTTCTGTTCTAAACCCTTCATTTTTCAATACTTATAGGTGTGATGTGTCTGCTATCTGAGATACTTTAGCACTGGGGTTGCGTTTTCAGAGGTCGCAGGAGAAACCTTTAAGAACACACTAAACTGCTTAAAAATAAAATTCGTACACTATATCTGGAAAAACCATGGATAAGAAATGTATAATTTTTTATTTAAATTAAAAAGGGCATAATTAAGAACTTAATGACGTGTTTAAAAATGATTAATAACAAATTTTTCAACTTTAATAGTTTAAGAACAATACTTAAATATACATGTTTCTGTTAATTATTCAGTGTTTTGAGATTTAGATAATTGTTCCTGTCAATTGGACGTCTAAAAAACAACTAAATCTTAAAATTACTGTCTATAGACATTAGACTGGCCTATTTAGATTCTTAATTATCTCCTAAAAGTGTCAAAGAGGCAGGAAATATATGTATTAATCATAAATGCATAGATATTTTGTTTTAAAATAATTAAAAATTTTGTACATTTAAAAAATGTTTACAATACAAAAGTCACTTCACACAGAACAAGGATTTTCCGATTTCAACAAATGGAATTGACCAGAATTGTTGATGAAATCGAAGAAATCATATTTTGATGGACATACAAGTTGTTTGTAAAGGACTATATTCCTTACTGTACTTGGAATGAAGGAACATACTTTTTGTTGACAGTTAGACGCAGAGATGTCGACTTCCTCGGCGTGAGTCTACAAATCGCTACGCATGTCGCCACTGAGTCGGCATTTACGCGTCATGGACTGTGATGTTACCAACTAATACAATCACACTAATATTTACCTAACAGTTCCAACACTGCACACATGTTTCGCGAAACTGCGTATTTACTAATACTGCAAATACACTACACACCTGTGCCGTAGTGTTGCACGCTAATACTACCAGTTTATATTGGACTGCAGATAGAGAGATACTTTGCTGATAAAGTAAGTGCTGCATATTCTATTTACTTTCAGTTTGAGAAGGGAATAATATAGTTTATTTCCTCATGTTCCCTTACAGAAACGCTATAGACTACTACCAAATCTAATATAGCTTTGAATTTTAAAAATGATATAATGTAAATTGGGATTATCAAAAACATATTCATCCCAGTGACTAAAACAATAAACACTTAAAGTAGATATGAACAAGTGTTTTATATAACACGATCACTGTCCTTCACATTCACCCCAATACATAACCACACGATCTGTGGTTCTCTCATATGACCCAGAACTTATTCACACAAGCCTTGACTCTCCCATACGATCAAGTACCTACCTATACAAACCCTGACCTTCCAGTGTAAGCTGGTACCTACTCATACGAGGCATGACTTTTCCGTTCATCCTATAATCTAGCAATAAACGCAGACTCTCCAATATGCTCCAGTACTCAGCTAGAAGAACTCTGACTCTCCTATTACACCCAGTGCTTACCCATAAAGGCATCAATATTACACATGCTCAAATACCTATCCACACATGCATGCCTTGACTATCTCACATGCCCCAGCACTTATCCATACGATGCCTGACTTTCATACAAGGGTCCCTACCTTATCCCCCCCCCAAATAAACACGTGTAGTGCCCACTCCTTGGTAATCCCCTTAAGGAACATACTATAACAATTGTTAACGCCAATTTTGTGCTTAGGATTATATAAAAAAAAGCACTTCAAATGTAAGAAGAGATAACCAATATTACAATTCCTTCACCTAACTGCCCTCTTCCCTTTGCCAGTTAAAACAGAATTTGTATTAGCCTACCGGCACTGATCCGACAGTGACTTCAAATGTAAGAAGAGATAACCAATATTACAATTCCTTCACCTAACTGCCCTCTTCCCTTTGCCAGTTATAACAGAATTTGTATTAGCCTACCGGCACTGATCCCACAGTGACTTCAAATGCTATAACTGTTGAGAAACGCTGCTCAACTCCCTTGCCTTTTACAAGCCTATGTGTATTGGTTAGCCTGCCATCTGTCCCGATACCAACTTCAAATGCTAGAACTGATAAAAGAAAAGACGCTGCTATACTCCCCCTTCCTTGGGTTTTGGAAGCCAATGTGAATTAGCCTGCCATCTGTCCCAACACAGACTTCAAATGCTAAAACTGATAAAAGACGCTGCTATACTCCCCCTTCCTTGGGTTTTGGAAGCCAATGTGAATTAGCCTGCCATCTGTCCCAACACAGACTTCAAATGCTAAAACTGATAAAAGACGCTGCTATACTCCCCCTTCCTAGGATTTGGAAGCCAATGTGAATTACTTAGCTTAGTACAGTAGAGTGTCGAAAATCCGAATTCCGTTTCGAGCTTCCGTTAAATTCGAGCCTATTTCTATTTCAGACGAAAGGAAATTCATATTATTTACTGTTGGACAAAGCCCCATCGCACAATCTCTCTTGGAAGCTACTGAAGAGGAACAAAGCATTGTATGCTTTCTAAAACAATACAGCTATGGAAGTTGTGTACTGGGTAGCCGAACCATGGAACGAAATAAAAGAAAGATTAAGTTAACTCATAATAAAGCTGACGGTGTCATTGATTCACAAGAAACAGATTTGACATTTCTTATCAAGAAACTTTCAGGTTATGAAAATGTCGATGATACGGTCGCAAGTCAATGGATGAGTAAGGATGAAGTAACAATAACACGTTATGACAAAAAACTACTGAAGGCAGTGATGCCGAGAATAAAGATGATGGTTCGAACGTGACAGTTCAAGAAGGGAAAATGATTCAGAATGAAGGAACGGCCGCCTTGGAAATTGAACCACGCTATAGTGAACAACAAACAGCCACCACGCCAACAGAAGTGGTTAAGACGTCTACGAGAGACCGCAGAACAAAACCTATCTCTGATAAGCAGACGCAGAAGACACATAACGGTTTCCAAAGAATGTAGCAACCGTGATGAACAATGTATTTCAAAGCAAGTAAGTACTGTAATCACAGGAACGTATTTCCGTGTAATCCGAGTTTTTATTAATACCAGGGGGTCTCGGTCCCATCTACCTCGTATTATCGATACTCTACTGTATCTCGATATAGGTCTGAAAGCTTTAATTAAATATACTTTTTTTACGCTACGGATTGTGGACTGTTGAGTAAATAGTGTTTTAAAAAGTATTTGAAAACTGTATACTAAGAACAAAATCAGGGTAAGTAATTGCGTTGAAAAAAAATTAAAAAATTATAATTAATAAAGAAGTGTTGTGAATAGAAATCGTTTTAAATAACATATACGGCAAGACGTAATTTTGCGTAAATATTGTAAAATATACTTTTTAAAAAAAGTGTATCTTTTTAAAAGTTCTCAGAAAATGTAAATAAATACATTGGAGGTTTTTTAAAATATTTCGCTCTTTTATATCAAACATGAACTATAAATTAATTCCTCAACGTTTTAAGAGGTTTTTGCGAAAGAATACTACGTTTTTTTTCAAATCATAAAATGAAAGCAACTAAGAACTAACCTATATTGCGTTTAATCCACATTTCACAACACACGCGACACAAACATGACATACAACTCTATGCAAATAGAGCTAATCATTGTGGCACGGAAGGGTAACACAGCTGGCGCGCACTTAGCTGCAAACAGTTCCACAGCCAACGAGAGACTGAACCGATGCAACGGTAGCGGCAGCATATTGAGACGTCACGTAAGAAATTAAGCGGGTCATTAAATTTCAGCCCAGCGATTAGTTTTAACTGTTCAATATTTTTAATTAGATTAAGAACTAAATTTTTTACAAAAAGGTTATACAGGTTGACACAAGGGGATTAATGTGGGAACGCTTTAGTGAATTTGCGCGGATTTCGGTACTTCAAACTACACGGTCGAAATATTATCCTGCTAAAATTTTTCGTACTTTTAAGATATATAAATGTAGTAAGGGAAAAAGTTTGTTTTCCTGGGCAATAATGTTTACCCAGACTAAACTTTTGAAAGTGCACAGAATGTTTTACTTCTTTTGAGAAAAACGAAAACTGATTGTTTTTTCTTGACCGCATTTCCGTCTCAAATATGATGTACAGTAGGCTATTAAGGTAGACTATTATAAGTAGTTATTAATTCGATTTTTGTTGTGGTTTGATATCTGGGAGGATTTTTTTTGGTGAAAAATCATTTGAGCTCAATAGATTCCTGTTACTGTTCTCATCCTGGCTTTCGGTGGAGTTTTGCTTCATTTTAGAATGTAATTTGATGCCTACGATTATTTTTGCAGGCTCCATGTATTATTATTTATGTTTTCGACTATAGGCCTATACTGATAAATGTTTTAGAATAACTAATGTAGATTTAATTTGAATTGATGTTAATGGGAAAGTAAGTTGTTCGGGGAATATGTAGGCTATATGACATTAAATTTCAGGATATAATTACACCTTGAATTATGTAGTCCATTACGTTCAGTGAATCTTATTAATCTCAGTAAGTTTTAACAAATTTACTAAATTTAAAGTTTGTATAGTCATAAACTATTGCTTAAGTGATTAATAATTACATCATATGAGAATTACACTGTAATTGGAGTTAAATATAAGTATGGGATGTGTATAAAACTATTTTTAGGTCTCATATAGTTTGTTTATAACGTCAGTAGCTTTTGTTGATATTATGAGTTTTTTTTACTTGGTTGGTACTTTGTTTATAATGTACAATATACAATATCAAGAGCACAGTGGTACAATATATTACAAGATCTATATTGTAATAGGACCCTCTGATGACGACATGGTTTTCGAAATGTACATAAGGGTTTAATCTAAGTAACTTGTAAAATTAGTTATGTTTGATTAATTTTTGGTATTTGGGTTTTTGACAATATTTTTATTGTTTACAAAGCTTTGTGAAAATCGAGAATTTTAGCAAAGTTCAATCAAAAGTCGTGATTTGTGGGAGAATATGTTTTGGATTTTTGGATTTGTGTGTGAAGTGATATTACTGTTTGGTTTTTGAATTTAAAGTAAGAAGTACAATATACTATACTTATGCAACAAAAGTTGTATATAAATGTTATTTTTAGAAATGTTTGTAATCTTAAAAGTAAATAATTATTAGCTAGAGTTGAAAACAGAAACAAATAATTTGAAACAATATCGTTTACCACAATCCTATTGACGATGTATTTTCCCTTCACATTTATAATGATGTTTGTGTATTTTTTAAATAATTTGCAATCTACCATTATTATTAATTGTTTTACCCATAACTGACCTCTGGTTTATTAATATAATTCTTATATTTGACATTATGTTACTCCTATTATTTATTGCCCTTACTGATAAAGCAACACTAATAATATTTCTATAATGTAATATCTTGAAGACTCTTGTACAATGGAGTAAAACCTATAAAGCAATAAAGTCTGAAGGGTTTACAAATGATACTTTACCACCTGTTTTACCATAACCACAATTCTACAAAACAAACCGGTTTTCTGCGTTGTATTCTTATGAGATGAGTGTATTTACTACTTCATTTCATACTTGTATACAAACTTCCATTATATTGGCATCATTATTCAAATTTCTTTCAATAGAAACTGTTACCCCCCCCCCCACCCCACCCCAAGGAATAAAAAGATCTGTTGGCTCTACAAAGCTGTAGAAATGCTACCATATATTTTAACCTTTGATTACATCAATCGAATCTGAATTTTTACTAAATGGTAAATTTACGTTTTTAAAGATGGAGACTGCTTTTAGTACTGTATTACAAGAAACAAGCTTTTAGCGAAGAAAAAAAACTTTTAGCAAAGATTAACTTTCTTAAATTAACAGAGAAGTGAGAAAAATGTCAGCTTCAAGTTAATTAACTGTTTACTGCTAAAAATTGTAAGTGAACTGACAAGCCACTCAAACAAGAGGCAGGAAATATCTGCTTAGTAGTAGATATATATATATATATATATATATATATATATATATATATATATATATATATATATATATATATACCAATATATATATATATATATATATATATACCACTTAAACAAGAGGCAAGAAATATCTGCTTAGTAGTAGATATATATATATATATATATATATATATATATATATATATATATATATATATATATATACATTTAGTAAAAACATTCTACAGATATTGTAGAAAAGTTCAACCTATTTCCCAATTACAAAATTTGATAAATTGTAAAAATCTTACAGATGCACAACTGAGTCTTTAAGACTACAATTGAACCATTACAAGATAAAAAAATATAACACAATAAAGTTAACATAACCTGAAAGGTGAAGTCAATGATGGGACATAAGTAATATATCTCAAATAGCTTAAAAAATAAAAGATAAGTCAAGAAAAATAAAACAAAACAATGGAGAAGAGATCTAATCTAAGATAAGGTAAATTTTCAGTGTGTTTCACAAATATCAGACACCTGTATGCTTTAATGGATTGGGACCATTATTAACATTATTAAAGAACAGCAATAGAGACAGTCACATACAATAAACTTACTTTTTTAAAGGTCAAAGTAATAAGCTTTTAAACTTTTCTCGGAAAAAAATAAATAAACATTCTAGTTTAACAAACTCTACCCACACTCTACCTGACCTCAGTACAGTTTATGTAAATGAATCAGTTTCAAAAGCCTCTTTCCTTCAAAGTGTCGTACTTTCAGTCTCCTCAGGACAAGCAACAGTATTATTAGTAAACTATGATAAAACTTGCCATATGTTCAGTTGCAACAAAATGCAATGTTTATTACAGGTTTATACGCAGTTTGTTAAATTTCTTCTACCAGCTCACCCTCTCCTTATACATATTTTGTACAAATTTTCAATTGTTAATAAAATACGTTTATATTCATCCAATCACATTCAAATACATTTTTTTTAAACCTATAGTGGACGATAATTGATGTTAAAACAGTTTTTTTCAAATATTTATTCAATAATTAGATTATAAAATTTGCACAGTCCAGCCAGATTCAAACTGAGAATCTTCATCTTCGAAGTCTAGCGTGGCTTGCCACTGCGCCAACTTTCCAATACCTTGGAATATATTTCTCAAAGATGTATATGAATATTTCCCTCCCATCTGGTTGTCATTGAAACCTCTACTGCACAGCCTCAAACTGCTGCAATGGTTACCACACAATATCGTAAGTATTGTTACCTCTAGAGTAACTAAAATAAATTTTGTTTTTGTTACCCTCAGTGAGAATTTTCTTTAAAATTTTTTTTATATTACTTTCTTACTTTCTTAGACAGATTTTACTAGCTCTGATCATGTTTCTAGTTATTCAAGTTGACGTGAATGATTCCTTATTTGTTATGTGGCTAAAGTTTGGTTACCAAAGACTTTTTTTCTTGAAACTAAATGGATATCAGTTGCAGTTTTACACAATTTGATAAAAAATATGGAAGATTCTAAACTGTAAAGGCACAATCATTTTGAAAAGAGGATATGGTTGAACAACCTGTAATATTATCTGTAGAGAATAATACGTGTAATATTAACCATAGTGAATAATAGATCTTGAAATGAAATAAGAGACAATTTTAAAATGCTTATAAAATTTCAATCGACGTTTCAATTCTCAAGTACCAACAATTGCTCATTCTTATAATGAATTCTCTTAGGATGCTTCCAGTAGCAAAAATATCCTATACTGATTTGTAATACTGAATTTATATTTTAATCTTTCTTATTTTAACAATTCTCTTATCATAACTAATTCTCATTCCAACTACTGCCAAGTACTATGTACTGTGTTCGGTTTCCAATTTTTTTTTTGTTTCTTCAAACCACTTCTCATTATATTTTCAACTATTGTTGACTAAATCGTCTTTTGTTTGTTTCCTTTTTTAAAATATGTTTCCTTTTCCTTTTCTTCCCTCTATTAACTTGAGTAGTCTACCACTAATCATTCTTTTAATATAGCTGGACCTACTGTATAACTCACAGTATCTTCAAAGAAACTCCTTTTTCAATCATCCCACATTGTGTTTACAACTTATTGCAACAGAACTAACATGTATTGTTTATGTGTTTACATGTAGGATCAGTATGCTTTAATAGTGAAGGTTTAAGAAATGTTTCCTAATTAGCTGGGTTTGAATTCATGTATTTTGTCTTGAAAAATGGCGAATTATATACAGTAAAAAATCCACTCAATACTCTCCTATTAAAGACGTTTTCCCGCTTATTACAATTTTTTTTCAGACCCAAAAACTTAGCATAAAAAACATACTAATTTCCATGGATAATACGCTTTGAAATCCATTCAATACACTTTTTTTTGACACAGCTTTCTTGACTACTATCACAAATGTTTGCTATGAATTACAAGAAAAAAACATTACGATAATTTTATGGAGTTCAGCAGTTAAGGTACTGTATCAGTTGATATGAAAAATACATTTATTACTGAACGTAATACAATAGGAAAAAATAGAACTTTGATAAAGACTGTCTAAAATAATTCAGCTGGATGTTTACAATGATATAGAGCCCAGAGTTTACATAGCATAGGATGACATCAGCACGTTTCTATTTGCTTAGAACAAAATGCCTTGATTTGTTTACTGTAAGTGAAGAAGTACTGTAAAATTTTACCATGAACACATTTCCTCCTCCCTTCTCCATTTTCCACTACATTCCCTAAACACGGATGTCGTTAAAAGTCAGTAGATATTAGTCAGTCACATTGGAGATTTTGTACATAACTGTATGTCCCATAGAATCATTTATTATTAAAGTGTGTAGTTGTTATCAAGTACAGAGTGGTGTGTTTTTTAATACTATGAGAAGACGGGATAAATGCTTTATCAGTTGATAATAAATTGAAAATTTTGAAGTGTTACGTTAAATATTTACATCTGAGAAACCAAAAGCAAATCGCTGCCAATCTGAACATTAAGTAGGATAGATTGATTAATTCAAAACAAGATATGTCCATGTATACCGTGAGATCAGTGGAGAAGCAGATTCAGTATATGAGGAAGATGTTTCTTCGTGGAAAGGAATCACAATTGCCGAAAGATTTCTGTGATGTTGTTTTTAATGCTGAAGAATTTGGACTATTTTTGAAACTTATGCCAAATAAGTTGCTTGTTTATAAAAGGAATATAGAAAAGGATTCGCACTACTAATGAAAAATACTACAAATAGTTGAAGAGTGAAAGTATTTTCACTCAATCAAATATCAGAGTTTGATTTCCCCAGCATGTTAACTTATAGTCCACAAAATATATATTTCAATTTCTCAAACAATCAGTTTCTGTTGCACAGTATTGAAAAACAATGGCACAATAAATAAAAATCTAAGCCGGGTAGCATGTCTATTTTGTAATAAAAAAATGATATTCCAATGTACTAGATTTACAAAAGCAGTTTTCATTGCTAATAAATAACTGAATATAAAATATGGAATTCTGAGGTAAACCTGGTAATGTTTTCTCTACTCATGTCTTTTCTTTGTTCCTGTGTAAAAGTGTGGGATGTTCACTAAAAACACTTGTTAATAAATATGTTACAACTTGCCTATAGTAGCACTTACTTATATTTGTTGAGGACGGCTGTTTCGAGAGATGTGTCCCATTGTACCATAACTCACGGAGTTACATTCTGAGTTTACAATGAGACACATCTATCGAAACTGCCGTCCTCAACAAATATAATTAAGTGCTACTATAGGCAACTTGTAACATATATACAAGTGTTTTTAGTGAAAAAAACTAGTAGCTTGTGAAGATGGAATCAACAAATATGTGGGAAGTTACTAACAAAAGTTTGTATCACAATGGAGTTGAGTTACACATATTTGAGGTAACAAGTAATGGTGTAAAAGTGATTAGTGAAATAAAATCTTTCAAAATTGCGAAATTTAAATGATATTGATAATTCAATTTACTGGGACAAAATATTCTATACAGTACTTGGCAAGCTGTTTTGAAACTTCTTTAACTAGAAATTTTCAATTTATCAATGCTCTCTGATAAGTTCTACTATCAAAAGCATTATGTCTCAGTAAGTTTTTACAAGTTTACTTGGATTCAAGTAAACATTAATCATACACAACATTTTAACTCAGGATAGGCATTTTAAGGACCGTATTACAAGAAGTGAAGTGGTTTATGGAAAATGTCAAAACGCCTTGTTAATAACTGTGATAAGTGCTGGAAATTGGTAATGTTTTGTATACTTTGTCTTTTCTTTGCTACTTTGTAAAAGTATAGTTTAGGAACTGATTTTTAATCAGTATTTGTCTACATCAAGTTGATGTTACTATTTAATAAATAGAGTATATTGTTTACTTAAATCCATCATTAGAAAAGTGATGGAGATAATAACTTAGAGATGAGAAATTATTTTACTAAGTTGTTTTGCCAAAAATTATTTTAAAAAATTATTATTTGAAAAAATATATTTTGCTCTTATAACAAAACAAACTGATTAATCTTATTAATATGTTTTAAATAAAAACAAAAGGTTTAAATTTTGATTCAAATATTAGACAGTATGTCTCAATTATCAAGATCAATTTGAGACCACTCAGGCTGTTGCTCAATTTACTTAAATGCAATGTGGAAAAAATGAAAGGCCATATAAGCTGATTACCTGCCATTCAGTTTGGTAACAATATCATCATCTACATTTTTATCACTTTTGTTACAATTCCAATAAGTTAATCATCACTAATGATTTGATACCTGGAATTCTCAGAATCACAAGTCAGTTGCTCACTTTCTCTACATTGCAATCTGAACATCTGGAAATTGAACAATAAGATTTATGTCTTTAACAGTCACTTTTTCACTTTCTTTCTCTTTCTGTTTCTTACTTTTTTCTGTATGTTTCTCCTCTTTAGTTTTTTCTATGTCCTTTATAACATTGATACTTTACTACGATCACATTTCAGCAACCCGCTATAAGAGTTCTTTAATGTTAAGTTTTTATGAAAAGCCACAATGATTTCTTCGTTCTTATTATGTAGCTAGCAAGATATTCCTATCAGTTGTATTCTGTTATATTGTTTTACCTTCTGAATCATTAGCCGGTCAGATTGGCTCGAATATATAAGATTGGTAGCCAAATATTTACCAGTGTTTGTTATAAAAGTGCATTTGAATCAACACTAATAAATCATGTCTTTCGAAAATAAATTAACTAAACTGTTATAATATGTTATATTATAATTGTAACTGTTATAATATTCTACATAAATCTGTTTCCAAAACTTTTCATATTTTTTTCTGTTGACTAAAATAAGTACAATTAGCAAGACTTAAATGGAACTAATGAGAGAGCATGGCTAAACCCTCTCATTTAGGATATGACCAGATATTGGTTGATGTTGATAACAATATGCACAGTAAAGATAATGAATAATTTATGTGAAATAGATCTTTCTATACACTGTATCCCTGTCCTCTCACTAGTTAATGCTGAGAATTAGTTTTCTATTATAATTAATTGTAGTTATTTCTTTCTGTTAACCTTTAAAAACCTCACAAACCAGGAACACTGAATTCTGATTTTGAAGGCAGAGTTAATTACGCCAAAGGTCTCCAAATAAGACTATTTCTTGAGTATATAATATTAAAATTCAGGTTCATAACATTCATACATAGGCTTAATTAACCAAAAATTTTTTTATACTAATGACACGTTCTCTCCCAAATATATAACAAGTTTAGATATAACATGTCTGATTTTAAAATTTTAGATAATCATTCAGCAAAACCACTCATTTTGTAAACAGATTTCCCATTTAACAATTTATTGGTCTTGGAAAGAGATTTTCTAGCGACTAGTGAAGGAAAAATATATCATTCTCGAATTCTTTACTTTCTGTTTTATCAATTTTCTTCTTTATTTTCAAGATAGACAAAAGGTTTATTATCAAAACCTCTATCTGTTTTTTTTATATCTGAAACTGTTGAAGTTCCAACATTATAGAGTTCAGCTAATTGGTATCCCCTCAGACCTTTATCATAGTCTTTAATGATTTTAATTTTGTCAGCTAGCCTTGAAGCAACATGCTTACTTTCAACCACCATTTTACCAGAAAATCCAAGAACAATCAACTAAACTGCAGCAATAAAAGATACAGATTATGATAAAGAAGTGTATACAGTGATCCCTTGTTATTCATGGGGGTTATGTTCCCCGAACTTACCGCGAATAGTGAAATCAACTATATCATTTACGTTCCACATAAAAAATGTTAACATTAATAATAGCTGTACTGTACATTTATAATACAGTATGGTATATTTACATACATATTTTTATTGTTTATTTACATTTTCATTCAATCTGTACTAAACACTTCCCCAAGTAGATGTGATGCTTCCAAAACTATCAGATATGGCAATCTAATGCGACACCTGTTTGATAACTGATTGGAAAACAATATCAGAGTTAGTTACGGCAGCTGAATATGATTATCGATTTTTGGATTTTGAAAACTATTAAATTAACAGTAAATAAACAGAAATTATGATAAACTGATGTATGGAGTTGGAAGCATGCGTCAGAATGACTCATCGATGTATGTCAGTGATGATAGCGCACTTGTTATAGATAAGGAATGCCTACTTTTTAAGTAGTCTAGTAGGCCTAGTAGTGTATATTGTAATGGATGTTTGGAGAATAATAAGATTTCTTTGTGATAAGTAACTACTGTATTGTACAAAATAAATAAGACAAGAACACATCCTATAACCTGCACTAACCTGTTACAGTAACTATACTGTCTTTTTTTAAAAATACGATACATATTAGTGGAATATCATGTAATTTTGCCAACCGCGTAAAAGCGAAACTGCAAATATCAAACCTGCGAATTGTGAGGGACTACTGTATACATATCTGTGTGTGCGTGCGTGCTGAGTTTAATGTCTAAGAATTAAGCAGCATCGCATGTAATTAATAGTATCATATAATACTGAAAACAAATTTTCAATACCTATATTTGGAGAACAGATTATTTGTGCTCTTCTTTATATTATGATATGCATATTACCTTTCTTGGGTTTTCAGTTATTTTCTATTGTTTATTCATAATATTTTATACTTTACGAGATTTATAGAAAGCAAATTATTGTTTAAATAATACACTAGCGATCAGTATCCCAGTCATGAAATCTAGTTTATGTAATTAGATACATAGAACTTCTAAGGCAAAATTGCACATCCAAGAAGAAGTTCCCCTCAACCCCGTCATTTATTACTTCCTTTAGGCGATAATAAATGCCCTTATGTTCATGTATTAATTTGGGAATGCTTGATTGTTCATATGTCTGCAACTCACTGTTATTGTACACTGCAAATCTACATCAAATGAAGTAGTCCCAGTTCTGGTGGGCGCTGGCATTCCCAAATAACCTCTTACGATTTGGCAAATGGTGCAGCTCAATCATGACATAGTCAAAGTACCTCAATTAAGGTAAATATTCAATTCAGATTGTATAGTAATCTAAATGGGAGGCATGTCGGTACGTTTCTTCATCCAAGAAGTAGTTCCCCTCAAGCCCATCATTTATCATTGACATTAAGCGATAATAAATGCCCTTATGTACATGCATTAATTTGGAAAGCTTAATTCTTCATATGTCTGGAGATCACTGTCATTGTAACTATGTTCACAATGCTAATCTACATCAAATGAAGCCATCCCAGTTCTGTGGGTGCTGTTTTTCTCAAATAACCTCTACTTACGATTTGGCGAATGGCGCACCTCAATCATAACATAATCACACAAAAGTATCTTGTTTAAGATGAATATTTAATTCAGATTCTATAATAATCTAAATTCGAGGCAAGTGGTTAGGTTTCTTCCTCCAAGAAGAATTTCACCTCAACCCAGTCATATATCATTTGCATTAAGCCATAATAAATGCCCTTATTTGGGAATGCTTAATTGTGCATATGTCTGCAGATCACTATTATTACAATTCTGTTCCTGGCGTAAAACAAACTACAGCAAATGAAGCAGTCCCAGTTCTGGTGGGTGCTGGCATTCCCAAATAACCTCTACTTATGATTTGCCGAATGCCACACCTCAATCACGACATAATCCCATAAAAGTACCATAAAAACAATATTTAATTAGGATTGTACAATAATCTAAATGTGAGGCAAGTGGGTATGTTTGTTTTTGTAATTAAACAATGTAAATAATGGTTTTTAGCAAGGGCCTACGGCAAATTGCTGGTACACAGCAAACCACAAAAAAAATTTTGTCTTGCAATCATGGATATGTTACTAACGCGAAAGGTATAAACAATCTTTGAAGCGGGATGTACATCATGTCTAAATTTGAGCTCAACAGCTACAGAATATTTTGAGTTTTTGCATACACAAACCAATATAACATTTTTATATGTAATAATAACATTGAAGTATAGTATCTGTGTAAGTTAATTGAAACAATAAGCAGTGAAGTTTAACAATTAGAGTTGATTGGTTGGGTTGCTATGATAGCTGAAATAATATGGTGGGTATGAACTAACTTTTGCTTTACCTGATGGAACAACAGAATTTAAAAAAGAAGACTATTTTATGAATCAAAAGTGTAGAATATTATTTAGAAAGTGAAGAAATATAGCTATATATAACTAATATATGTTCAAGAGTTTTTAGTGAATATAGCTATATATTATTGTTCAGTAATTTAAAGAAACTGAGAAGAGTAAGAAAGATATTGAAAAATATGTATATGCAAAGAGCCAAGTGCATTCATCATTCAATTGAGCGAGATCAAATCGAATTATTTAACCCGTTGCAGATCAAGTTATTAGTGTTACCCATGGCCCAGTACAATCAAATTAATTTCGAATTTAGTGCTCATATAATTAAGTACAGGGTCCAGCAATAAAACCTCCCGTATTTGAAGAAACCATTGTGTCGTAGTGGTAGCACTGATGCGGTAGGGGTATTGTTTGAAAATGGTGTATGTGCCATTTTAAGTGTGCATCATGGCTTGGCTTGGTTAGCATTGTCCGCATTTGTTGTAGAGGAGTTTATTAGCAACAATGGTTCGCTACTCAGCGAGAGTTTTGTATTCGATTCGAACTTGGCCAACATGATCATGTTTCTGATAGGAAAACTATTCAACTGGGGGTGTCAAACAGGCTCAGCACGAAAACGAAAACCTAGTGGCTGACCTCGGACTGCAACCGCGCCGGAAAATTTGGCGTGTATGCGAGCATCCATCCAACAAACCCCAAGGCATTCAGCACTTAAACATTCAGCTGCCCTGGGATTATCCGATAGAAGTGTTAGAAGAATTCTCCTTAGAGAGCTTAATATGCACCTATTTAAAGTGATGGTTACCCAGCAATTAAGTGAGAACGATTTTGAAACTCGTAGAGCTGTGTGTGAGGAAATTCTTCAGAACATTCTACCTGGTACTTTATTTCTTCGGATGAAGCCCACTTCCACTTATCAGGTACTGTAAACTATCAGAATTTTCGCTACTGTGCTGCAGTGAACCCTTGGGAACTTCATTAACGACCAATACACAGCCCTCATGTGATAGTTTGGTGCGCCATTGCTGAATGTTTTGTGTGGGGACTGTATTTTTTCAAATAATGTAACCAACCGGTAACGGTTAATTCGAATCGTTACTGTCACATGGTATAGACCTTCCTCCGTCTCTACCATCCAAAGCAAGAAGTTTGGTTCCAGCAAGATGGAGCCTCATCTCACACGTCTCGGCGTCCTATGGAAATGTTGAGGGAGTTGGTTCCAGAACATCTTGTCTCTTTGCGAGATGACATTGCCTGGCCCTCACGTTCGCCTGATTTATCGCCTATTTTTTTTTCTTTGGGGACACTTAAAAGCTGAAGTGCACAAACATCGTTCCACAAATCTGCAAGCACTGAAAAACGGAATCACCCAGGAAGTGGCAGCCATTCCAAGAAAAATGACACAAAAACTATAAAGAACTTTCGGGAAAGACTTCGTCAATGTATTAACAATGGAGGATGTCATTTAGCAGATATAATTTTTAAAACGTAGTAATGTAAAATGGCATAGTATTAATTGTTCACCAATAAAGGTTTGTTTTCTGTATCTATCTTATTTTCTTTTGTAAATACCTTTTAAAATTAGGGAGGTTTTATTGCTGGACCCTGTACATGTGTATATTTTAGTTATAATAATTTAGTTAGTTTTAAAATTTAAAAAACAAATCTATTTTTGATTAATCAGATATATTCAGCCAAGGCTTAGGGTCCATTCAAGATTTCACTAATAACTTTATATAATATTATTTTAACTTGATTGTTCCTGAAAACTAAAACGAAAAATATGCTAAACCTGACAATTTTTAATCTTCAGTTGAAACCATGATACAATTATATACAGTAAGAATACTTACAGAATACGGAATCTGTTATAATGAAACACTTACCTCCAATCTCTCAGTAGCCTTCACAAGCCTCTCGTAATCCACAGTTCCTTGAACAGCAAGTATCTCCATCATGTAATCTGCTTCCCTCACAGACTGTTGCACCAACTCAAGCTGAGCATAGAATCTCCTCCACAGTGCCAATCTTTGCATGAGCAAAGTGTTTAAAAATTTACAACGATCAACTAGAACTCCATGGTTATCTTGTAGTTGAGATATCTCTCTTTCTAAATGCACAGGCGACATAGACAAACGTAACCGCATTGGTAGGTTGTGTAAAAGTTGCCTGAGAGACATTAAGTCTTGCCATTGTGTAACCAGAGTATCACTTACACCCTGTAAAAGATAATTAAAGAGAATTAGAATTTTTTAAAATAATAAACAGAAAACTTATAGTAGAAAATAATTTTAAATTACTGCAAATCATTTTTAATTTAGACTGTTGGTCCTAATGTAAACTTATGTTTTTTTAAATAAATAAACATACATACTTGTGTATGAAAACATTCAATACAGGTATTTTCAGTTCTCAAAAACAAGAATTAAATCCTCATTAACAATTAGAATTTGGAAAAATTCCTAATTTGGAAAATTCCCAGTACTAAAAATTACTGTAATGTGAATTACTTAATTTGTTTGATCTGTACATAACATACCTGACAATTAGTAAGCGCTTGTTGTACAGCAGGTTGGCCCAAATTGACACTGGCTTCACACTGGTCAAGAACTGAAGTTGCACGTTGTTGATCTCGCCTCACTCGAGCTAAGCCTCGTCTGATTGCTTGTAATCTATCTCTTAATACTGTTGTTCCTTCTAATTCTTCACTGAGTGATAATTCTAAGCTACGAGCTCCAGAAAGTAAAGAGCTAACACGGTCTGATTCCACAGCCGAAAGAAATCCCAAAGTTCCCAGCTCTTCTTGTACTCGTTCCACGCCTGAATGCATCACCTATGACAGATTAAACGCACTGTAAATCAAGCTGTTAATCACAGATAATTAAGAAATCAACTCAATTCTTAAAATTTAACAGAAAAATAGAAAAAAAATCTCTTTCAACCACCAATTACTTATATGTAATTTTTACTTAGAGAGGTATACTCTTAAGCTGAGAATAGTTATTTTAAAAATTTAGCAAAACTGATATAATTGTAGAATCCAATAATAAGAATGAAAAATGCACATAAATTTGACTAAGAGGCGAAGTGAAGTGCCTTATACACTACCTCTTTTTTGTTAAAAAAACAAACACTCGCGGATGTTCATTATGAAATTATTGCTGCTTATGGTAACGTGTTGTCGCATGAAAAAGTGACGAAGTAGTCAGGAATTTTTATAGATGGCCAAACAAAAATTCACTGCGAAGAATGAAAGGGAAGACCTTTGACAGTAACAGAAGAATTTGGTCAAATGTACAAAGGTGATTCAGGATGACCATCATTTGATAATGGATAAACTTCATTAAATGTGTCCTGAAGACTACAATAAATACTCTGCCATATCCATCATAGCTCATTTAAATTTTTGGAAACAGTTTGCTGTTGTAACCTCAAAAGCCTTAAAAACTGAAGTTTTCAATAAAATACAGTAGAGTCTCGATAATTCGAGGTAGATGGGACCAAGACCCTCTCGGATTAACCAAAACTCACATTACACGGAAATACGTTCCTGTGCATTAGAAAAACAGGAGTTTTAATGAATTCTAACACTCAAAATAATTATTAATAATTATTTATTAATAATGCACAAAATAAGTTTATAGAATTGTATTGATTACAGTACTTTCATAAATTTAATGTTACTTTGGAATACATTGTTATCACGGTTGCTACATCTTTTGGAAAAAGTTATTAAGTGCCTTCTGTGTCTGCTTATTAGATTGTTTTTGTGCTATGGTGTCGCTTCTTGTACTGTCTCGGTCGAACCTTAATGATTATTCTTATCATCACTGTATTCAGTTATTTTTTTTTTGTAGCATTTCAATAGTCGTAACGTGTTATTGTTACTTACTCATCAATTGGCGTAGTCCGTACCATTGACATTTTGACAACCTCAAATTTTTTTGAAAAGAAATGTCAAATCTGTTTCTTCTTGTGAATCAATAACACATTTAAAAGTTTTATTATGACTCATGGCTTTATTCCACAACTAAATTATGTTTATTCTTTTATATTTTACCATGATTTGGCTAACCTGTACACAACTTCCATAACTATAATTTTTTTAGAAAGCTTACAATGATTTTGTCCCTTTAAGTCGCTTTCAAGAGAGATTGTAAAAGGTAAACGGCTGTATTTTTTTTCATACATTCCACAACACCCTCGTCCATTATCTGGATTATGCTCATAACATTTACGGGTAGAAATAAAGCACAGATATCATCAGACCACAGTTGATCTTCTTCGGGATGCAACAATACTTTGTCTAACAGTAAATAATTTGAATTTTCTTTGAAATAGATAAAATAGTCTGAAATAGAAATGAATAGGCTCAAATTTAATGGAGGCTGGGCAAATCAAGACTTGGATTTTCAAAACTACTGATTTAGTACCTTTTTTTAAAAAACATGTCAAATCAAAATCTATTATAAGTAAATGAAATACAAAAACAAGGTTAATCCTTGGTTCCAACAAATATTTAAAATTAAACTATATAATATAACATTATACCTGTAAACGCTCAATGTAGAGATGAAGCTCTTCTTCTGTCTTGATGACTCCATGCATGTCTGTCAGTAATGTTGCTAACTCGGTTAACTCTCGCTCAAGGCTGCTGAGTTTCTCATCCAACGAGCCTTCAGATTCAGATACACTCTTTGTAGCAGCTGCTTGTATTGTGTTCAATCCTTTTTCCAATGCTTGCCATCTTTCCATTAATTGTGCTTGAAAATGACGTTGCAACATCTCATCTGCTACAGGTATTACTCGTAGAGCTGAATCGAAATGTGTTGCTGCCTCATCTCGGATGTGTTTATGTAGTTCAAACTGGGCTTTTAATTCCTGTTAACAGGTAAAATTTGAAAATAACTGTTTGGTGTCTATCTGAAAAAAATACATTAATTAATATTTATTTTGAAATATAAACTTTCCTAAAAGTTGCGGTTTGTACTATACCATTACCACACAGTAGCCTTTATGTGTAGGTTAATAAATGTTATTATTTAGTTATTTTATCATAGGAATTATTTAGAGTTAATCAGTTCTTGGACTTGAAAGCACCAAGAATAAAATATAAAAAAATCAAAGACAGTCAAGTTTATTTATATAATGAAGCATAAAACAGGGAAACATAAACAAAAATATCTGATATATTCTTAACACATTCACTGCCAGTTTTCAGATAACCTTAAAACACAATTTTGTTTGTACTTTTTGTTTAAATAATGACAAAACAATAATATTTTGTTTGTAGTGTGTTTATTCATTTAAACTAGTTGATTTTATAATGTCGTCAGACACCGGGCAGTCACAGCTCAACATAAATATTTATACTAGTCGGTATCGTTGTCAGGCTTACTAGGCATTCGGCGTTCAAGGAATTCTTCGGAATGAATTTAAGATTACATTTTTATTGTATTTTTTTTAATATAAATTAAAGTATAAATATATACTATAATGTATTTTCACTATATTGTAGATATTTGTAAACAATAAATATAGCTACTAGATTTTTCTCACAAAATGAATGTTGTATTTTATAGATTCATAATTTAAATTTTCAACATAACTTTTTTTGTTTGAAAATATTTTTTCTCGAATAATTAGAATGTAAATATAATCTGAACATTATTCTTACATTTATGTTTGTGCTGTTTCAATACAAGCATGTTTTAAATTGAGCGATTTTTACAAATTTTATATGATCTTATAAATTGGAAGTAGATGTTTTAATTGAAGTTTTTAGTTTCTAATTTTCGAATTGTACAATTTTTTTAGGATGAAACCAAATTCAACCCTATTCTAAAACGTAATGTAGTTCTACAAAAAAGACTAAATAAAAATTATTTTGTAATTCTGAACTTCTAGTTTCCCAATAATTAAGTCTTGTATGGAAAAAAAATACGAGTTGCAGGAACATATACAGAGAGAGTGTCGGACACCTCATATAATTAAATAAATCATGAATGTGCCCAACAGCTCTGTGTGATGATCTAAAGTTAGGTCTACATTGTCAGTCACGGGTAACTGTCGAGGCCCGTGCAACAATACAGTGTCGGCCACCGGTGACCACGGAGTCAACGTGTTAAAAAACAAGGAAGAACTCGTTTAAAAATTTGTAATATATTTTCAACATCAATAAACTTCTGGAATTTCTTACTTAAACTTCTGACTAACAGGATGGAAATTATGCTTTTAAAATTAATAAATAATTAACTGTGTGTCAACTTGAAATAACTACCATAAGCAAAGTATTTGTAAGTTTAAACATTATTTATTTGAAGTAAAATGAAAATACAGCAAAATAATAGTATTGAAATCGTACTACTGTAATTATATTACTTATTACACGGCATTATTAAAAAAAGGAATAAAAACTTACCCAAAACTGTCTCATATTAACTGGAGGAATAAAGCTCTCAGCATCAATATTTATGGTGTTCATCCAAGCCTCCAGTTTACCCGTCAATAGTTCATATGTCGACCAAGTATCCCTAAAAGTATGTAATCGTCCTAAATTACCATTGACATCATCTTGCAATGCAAGTATAGTAGATTGATGTTCTTCATAGCACTCCTCTAAACTATTACAGTGGATTAATGTGTGTAATCCATGTGCCATACTCAAGAGCTGGGTAATCCTTGCATGGTGCAAAGCAATGTCCGATGAGAGAGACTGAAAACAAGAATTGCATATATTAGACCAATTTAGACTAAAAACAAAATTTATGACACAGTTGTAGGAAGATATTAGATATTTATATTTAAGATACAGAAGTGGTTTTTGCCTGGGAAATGTTAGAAGAAACCTGTTTTACAACTAAACCATAGAGCTACAAAATAAAAACTGAACTAAATCTTGAATACTGTACATTCCAAAAAAATCAAATAAACATTTGTCAACATTTTCTAAATATTCTATGAAGTGTTTAGTAAACAAAATATATTAATTACAATATTTTGATAAAGTTAATTTCTTAACTTTGATAACCAGACATCTTTCACATTAATCACTCTTTCTGTCCACCAGAATGTTATCCAGGAAAAGACAAAACATGCTAATTTTTAAAAAATTAAGCAAATCTAGTAATGTTTTCCAATACAAAAACATTATTTATAATGAATATAATTTATTTTTACTGCCATTATACTACCTAATAACTTAAATTATTGTAAATAAAATTACTGGTACTGTTGCCATCACTTAGCTGGAAATTAGAATCATTATCTGATTTTTTCATAAGTATATAGAAGTACGAGAACTATTTTAAACACACTTCCAGACTATTGTAAATTTAATGTATGAGCCATGTAAACTAACAAAATCAAATAAAACAAATGAAATTAGAACAAAAAAGCAATCTCAATAGTTTATCATGTTTCATGGCCAAACAACATGGCGT
Organism: Prosapia bicincta; assembly: GCA_036971475.1. Taxonomy (NCBI): domain Eukaryota; kingdom Metazoa; phylum Arthropoda; class Insecta; order Hemiptera; family Cercopidae; genus Prosapia; species Prosapia bicincta. The sequence continues at coordinate 128,218,579 of JBAIZL010000001.1, forward strand.
GTGAATAAACAATAAGCTTTAGAAACAATGTGTTTAATTGTTTGAAAAGTTGTTACAAGTCCTTACAATGATAAACACAAAATATGCATTTCTCTACAACAACCTATAATAACCAAATATGAACATATCTAATACCTCATAAGCATCAATGTTTTAAAATTGCATACAAATATTTTTCTCTAGTATAGAAAAATGTATAAATTAGTTTGTCAGAGTAATAAAAAGTCGGAGTAAATAAATTTTTTACATTTTTTGTTTGTAAGTAAAACCGGCTTCTCCGCCACTGTTTATTAGGTATATCCGATTCACAATTTACAACTGTAACTTGTATTTACTTCAATACTAGTTTAGAGAAAAACAAATAAACAACTTTTTATTTATTTAAAAGAATAAAACTGAGTTTACGGTGTATCATGTAGGACTAGACATAAATTTAAAAATAGTAAGAATTTAGAGATTATAGAAAAATAAATCTTTCAGAAATCCTCTTACCTGATATAAGGATATAAATTGATCGTAATCAGACGAAGTGACTGTGGAGAGGTCAGGAACTCTCTGATTTGCAACAAGCAACCAACCACGTTCTTCTTTCATTGCTTGTTCCAGGACCGTCCATCTAGAAGCAGCTAAGGCCATTTGCTGACTACGGCTTGCAGCTTTGTCCAATATGATAGATGCACGTGAATGCAGCTCATCATGCAACACTGAGTGTTGTGATCGAGTTTCTTTATCCAGATGTCCTTCTAACGACTCCAGAATTCCTCTGCAATGACTTAAGTTCACAAAAAACTTCCGATGCTTTTGCATTTCTTCCTACAATGTAAAAATTTTTCATTTAGAATATATTATTATTAAAAATATTATAATATATATTTTATCTTTGAGCCCTATAAATTAATTTCTGTAGAAACAATTAGGATTTCTAGTATATGCAAAATAGTGTAATTTTATTCAGTGAAAAACTTAGCCACTTGTTTATTTACACTAAAATTTAGTTTTTATAGGATTTTAACTTACATTATGCAATTATTATATTAAATATAAGACAGAAATTGTTTTTGGTACTTACATAGTAGCTCCATGTGAATGATATTATAATAAAAATATTAGAACTTGATCTGATACCTTCAAATTGAACAATTAAAAAAAAAAATGTTCACTCTAAAATCACTTAGAAAGTTTTATACATTCAAGGAAAAGAGAACTTTAGTGTTGTACTAAATAGTATAGATGTAATTATAAAGTATCTGGTTAGGATAGATTTGATTATATAAAAATATTAAGTAAAGTATCAAAATGTAAGCTAAATAAATGGTTGATATGTGAAATAGCTTCCATATTATACCAGTAACATATGATGAGTTCAGTTTCAACAGCAAACAATGGAGGTTACCTTACATATAAAAGAGATATGTTAAGAATGTGTTAAAATACTTACTTGTAGATGTTGTAAGTCAGTAACTTTGATCGGACTGTCAACCAATTCCTCAGCAACATCTGTGATCTGCTCGAAATCTTTTAACGTCTGTTCATACTCCTCAGCCAGTGCGACCAACTGAAGTAGTTTCTCCCTCTCATTAGTCACTGCTAACTCGATTGCTCGCGTTGTGTTTTGTGCTGTATAAGTCTCGGTAGGAATTTCCCTGCCAGGGAATTCACGCAACAAAGTGTGTGCTGTTGCAATTAAGTGTATGCATTTCAATTTATGACTGCGATTTACGTCTTCTATGTTTTCTAGTTTGGATAACTTCACCTAGAATTTAAAGAAAAAAAACATCGAGTTATATATTGTTTGGCTTCTAGTTATGCTGAAAATAGGAAATTACACAAAGTATATTACTTTTATAGTATGTTTATACGAGGTCTATTCAAAAAAATACACGGACTGTTTGAATTTCGGGGCTCAAGTTAGTTTCAGGAGAATCCGCTTGGTGTCTCCTTCAAAGTACTCTCCTCCCCAACGCACACACTTATCCCAACGGTGTTTCCACTTGTTAAAACAGTCCTGGTACGCTTCTTTTGTGATGGTGTTCAGCTCCTTCGTCTCAATTGCCTTAATCTCCAAAATCGTTTCAAATCTTCTTCCTTTGAGGGGTTTTTTGAGTTTTTGGAATAAGAAAAAGTCACAAGGAGCAAGGTAAGGTGAGTAGGGGGGGGGGGGAGGAAAGAACAGTGATCGAGTGTTTGGCCAAAAACTCTAGAGTTCTGAGTGCTGAGTGAGCTGGAGCGTTGTCATGATGGATAAACCGGTTATCACTTCTCCACAGTTCTGGCCTTTTGCGTCGAACGACGTCCCTCAGACGCTTCAGTACTTCAATGTAGGTAATCTGTTTGACTGTAGAACCTTCAGGGAGATCACCTTGACATTCGACTGAACTCAGCGAGCTTTTTTGGGTCTTGGGGACGTTTGACCCCATGATTCATCAACGATTCATCACCAGTTATAATTCTTGACAAAAAGTTCACATCTTCATTTGAACGATCAAGCAGTTCCCGGCAAACCCGGACGAGATTGGCTTTTTGGTCGTCGGTCATCAGGCGTAGCACAAATTTCGATCAAATCTTCAATTTTTCGGTCAAAATCTCGTAACAAGATCCAACTGATATCCCACACTCTTCGGAAAGCTCCCTAATGAACAGACGTCGATTTTCGCACACCAGGGTGTTGATTTTGTCAACGTGTGGGTTGTCAGTTGACGTTGAAGGACGTCCAGGACGCTCATCGTCATCAATCGACTGTTGGCCACCGTTGAAACGTTCATGCCACTTGAAACATGCAGTACGCTTCATGGCAACATCGCCGTAGGCCGTGTTAAGCATGGAAAATGCTTCTGTTGCAGATTTCCCTAGTTTTACACAAAATTTCACAGCAATTCGTTGCTCCTTCAGGGTGTCCATTTTACAATCAGACAAACGAAAAAAAATACTCTTTTCTAAACTGCGTGTAGCTCATCAACAAATGAAGATATCTGCGACTGAAATACCACGTTTCAATCAGCTGATTTATACGAACCTAGTGACACCAAGCGGATTCTCCTGAAACTAACTTGAGCCATGAAATTCAAACAGTCCGCGTATTTTTTGAACAGACCTCGTATTTGCAACAATTAATATAAAGTTATTTCTGTAAATTAACAGATTTTAAATTATAAAAAACTGTTAAATTTTTAACAAATATATTTATCTTAAGAAACTTGTTTAGATTAGCATGTTTATACTTTACATACTAAATATAATATTGAGAAAATTGAATGGTGAGATTAGAAGTATTTCTTACATTGACATACAATGGATAAATCTAATTTAACTACTTCCTTCCGTCTTGGTTATTATAATTTTTTTTACAAATTATTCTTTGTTTATGTACATTACATTTCTTTATTATTTTCCTGGCTACTTTCATTTTAGCCCTGGTGGGTTCTAGTATATTTTAAGATAAATCAAGGTTTTGAATGATACTACAACATGCTGAATAACTGAGAAGAGAATATAATACTGGTGAATCAAACCCAACCCTGCTCAAAACTTTTAACAGGTCGACTGTTGCCATGCCTCTCAAAAGATTATTGTTAGTAAACTTAATGACCCCCAAGCATCTTGCACTCCCAGAAGAACTAAAGATTTCTAGCCTTGAGACAATGCACACTTTATATCCTGAACCACACTGGCTGCATGTCTACACCGATGGATCTAAACTTGTTCCAACTGGAGCTGGCCCTTTTTCCAAATTGTTTGAAATCAGTCAGAGCGTTGGGGCAAACGTAAATAATTTCGATAGAGAAATAGCTGTAGTGCAACCTGCCACAGAGGCACTTGCTGCTCATCACTCAGCAATGAACCACCAACAAGCTGTTTTCTTTATAGACTCCCAAGCCGCCTAAATTGCAATATCCGACAACTCTTTAACAAACTGATTTAATGTATTCCACTGCCGAGAAGCAATCTCACATCTTCTGCAGAATAATTGGTCAATTAGCCTTCAATGGATACCGTCATGTTGGCATCACAGGCATCAAAAGAGCAAACTACCTAGCAAAAAACAGAGCAAAGATGTAACAACCAAACGTTGAAACCAGCCTTACCTCTGCCAAACACCTTATTGATGCAACACTGAAACACTTCATCAAACAAGGGCATACGGAAACTAGCAGAGGAAAACAGTGGCATCACTAAGCAGTCGTGGTCCTCTGCCACGCACAAACAATAGGGCAACTGCCAGACTCCTGACGGGACATGACTATCTCCAGGCCTACCTCTGCTGTTTCGGCCTAGCAGAATCCGATACGTTCCAGCTCTGTCTCGATGCTGTCATGAATGGGGACCGGATCTCAACCTGCCCTGAGCTGGACAGCCAGCTGTCATAATCGGTCGTTACTGGGAGGCTTGATGCCGAATGGTTTAGCAGCCATCGAAATGTACATAAGGGTTTAATCTTAAGTAACTTGTTTAATTTGTTATTTTCGATTATTTTTTGTGGTATTAGGGTTCTTTCCAATATTTTCATTGTAATATTACACTACAAGTGTTCAAAAAATTAGGTGAACAGCATGGCAAGGTGTTCAAAGAAACGTATGTTTAAAAGTGCACATGTAAAAAAGTAGGGAATGGAAGTTGAAAAAAATAGACTAGTAATGGAAGTTGAAAATTTGACTACTAATCTCTTCATAAATAATTTCTGTAAATGGCTTACAAATATTTTTGTTTGTTTTTGCAATTGTGTGAATAAATATACTATTGAAAGGTTGGTTAATTTTTTATTTATTGACAAAGAAATACATGAATATATTATTTAAACTGCCAAGTAATTAAATGATTAATCAGATTTTATTATAAAACCAAACCATTCATTCATTTAAAATTCCAGCTTTTTTTAAAAATAATAGCTTAATTTGCAAACTTCAACTCCAAAGGTGGTGTTAGTGTAGAGGCTTCAGAATAGTTGTAATTACAAATTGGGTTTTTTATTGTTCAGCATTTTAAAGCCTATGACAGATTAAATTTAGAATATTTAGACAGTAACAAGATATATGAACAAAACAATTATTAAGTCAATTCTTACTAAGGTCAACAAAGAAAAATTTTGTTTTAGTCACTTTTTATTAAATAATTACAATTATATAAATAAAGTAACATAACCTATGTGTTAAAACAGCTGTTCTGCCACATAACCTATAAAATTAAATCAGCAGTTTTATGAAACAGCAGCAGTCATATTTATTATGATATTACTTATTTCAAGCCAAATGGGACGAAATAACTATATTGCATACCTTGCTCCTTTTGTGAAAAGTTTTTCTCCCATATAAAACTAAAATTAAATCATTATTAAATTTAAATAATGAAATAATATTTGAAAAAATTGTATTATCTTCAAGGTGTCATACACTACAAGTTTAAAATTGTATTTGCACTTGAGAAAATGAGTAAAAAGTATTTTATTAACAATTGAAAATTTCAACGATATATATATATATATATATATATATATATATATATATATATATATATATATATATATATATATATAAGGAGAGTATAAACTCCTTAACTGAATAGTAGGAATGGAAAAGGCAGATGGAGGAAAACTATTACTCTGATGAAAGTATTAATTAGTTACAATAATTGTGGAATTATTTTTATAATAGTAAGCAGTTAGATAGACAAGTGCAGATATTACTGCTTATAAAATGAAAAATTGCTTATGACAAGCAATCATGTTTATACAGAGACCTTGGATCGTTATTGGGTACAAACTAGCTTTAAAGCAACTAGTTTTAATACTTTAATTAAATGATACTTAACTAAGTCAATAGGTAAGGGCTTATTTGCTGACACGTTTTGAAACAACCATTCCTTTTACAAAAGCAAAGCCTCTTTTTACCAGTAGAGGCTCTGCTTCGTAAAAGGAACGATTGTTTCAAAATACGCCAGCAAGTAAGCCCTTACATATTCACCTAGTTAAGTATTAATAATTGATAGTCGAAATTCCTGTAGATTAAATACTACTTAAATGAGTTCTAGTTACAGCAAAGGCATTTTATTTCAAAGATTTCAAACACAAAAACTTTCTCAATGCTGTATTATTCAATCATATAGAAGACTTATTAAATACATAGAAGATCTATAATGAAAAATGTCACTATATTTTCAAAACATTAACAGTACCTGTGCTGTTGAATTCTGGTCTTCTATTAATTCCTCCATCTCAACTCGCAGCTCCTCAACCAAAACACTTATATTATTCACGCCATTCAGAAACTCCTCCCATAAAGCCAGATCTTTATCTGCAGCTTTCTTAGTAACTTCAGCAGTTTCCTGGACGGCTGCCGTTTGCTGCTGAAGACAGGCAATAACCTTTTTGATATTTCCTTTCGTTTCTGTTCCACAAACATCGTCATTTGATGAATTCACCACATTATTTAACATGGATATACCATTTTCCACACTTTTGATTTCTTCTGTTATTTGCTTCAACTGTTCAATACGTGTTTCTGGAACTGCCCCATGAGATGCCTGCTGTTAAGTGACATAGAATTACATTATTAAAATATAGTAGTATTATATAATATCCAAAAATCTATATACTAAAGAACTAACATTTATAAACTGCAGAATTTTAATTTTCGTCAAAAAAGAAAAACAAAAAAACAATCAGTTTACATGAAGAACATGAAGGCTAAATTTCCTTTCAACTCTATTACTAATATATCTTTTTATTAATGTTATAGCCAATACAGAGTTTATATAGAGCAATTACTGTCTTTTTTGCTTAGATACAAAAGGTCATGAGATGAAATTCCCAAGAAGAGAAAAGAGAATTAACTGTAAGCAATGGATCTTATATCTCACATGTCCTTTTGCCTTTAAAGGTTAAGCAATTTTGTTTCATTAAAACACATTTCACACACATTTCTGTGTTCAGGTTCATCCATATGAACCACACAAAATCATAGTACTTTAATTAAATTAACATTTAAAAAAATGTTATAATAAGATTGAAAATATTAGAGATCATACTTCAAAGATTCCCTATTATCCATTGGGTGAGTTTGCCAGCTTATCCAAATCTTGTTCTGTCACTGGACAGCTATGTTAAGGACCTTTACAGTGTGGTTTAGGTTAGAATAAACTAAACAGAATAGATACTGTGTGTAATATATGTTTACTACTAAACATATACCATGACCATCAACTTTATGTCCCATTACCCAACATCAGAGACAAAGATTAGCGACAAAGTTCAGAGACTGGTACTTGAGGGATTAATTAATGTGCCTCTGGAAAAGCAAAGAAACATTTAATTTACACATTCTATAAACTAGGATTTTCATCATCCTCGTTTTTAGTATTAATGAATAGTTAAAAATTTTCCTTGATATGTCACAGTCATTAACACGTTCATATAAATGATAAAAAAGATTTGCATAAATAATAACACAACCCTGGTTAAAAACCTACTGGTCAAAATAGTGTTACTCAGTGTGTTTCATCGTTTTATCTTCATGTAAAACAAATTGTGGTTTATAGAAAGGAAATGGGATTGTTTAATTTTTGAAAAATGATACTTTTAAGACAACCCGACAGAGACACTGACTAAAATCTTATAATTTTTAAAACAAATTTTAATATTGTTCTGAAACTGGGTTAAATTTTGTTTAATTTTATATTTATTATTAATATTCCATTCTGAATTAGTATAGTATTCCATAATTTATTTAATTGAATTGTAAATCATAAGTAAAATACTGAAAAAATATTAAAATCATACAACACTATTAATTGTATCACTATTTTTTAAATTGTAATAACTTTGGTTTCAATAATTGAAGTCTTATTAATAATTATAATTAAATAATAAAATATAAAACAAAAAAAACAATTTCATTTTCTAAAAAAAAAAAAAAACCCCCATTAAAAATGGTAATGGAAAGTATTGTTTGAAAATAAAGTGAGCAATGCGAAATAATTTATCAAGTGTTAATTTCTCCCAAAAAACCCCAATGATTCTAAAAGAACGTGAAATCTTTATAAAAATGCCATAGCTCAAAGTGCAAAACCACAAAACAATGATCATTTAGAAAAAATTGAAGAATGATATTATAAGGTAACGCCAAAAAATTCAATTTATTTAAAATTAGGCAACCACAAGTGACTAAGTAACACAAATACCAAAATTAAGTGACAAACAAAGCACTGTTTTTTTTTTCTATTTTTACTTAAATACATAACCTGTAGCTGAGTTATAATATCCCACCAATTATTTTTGGATGTTATTAAAGGTCAATTATAAAAGTAATGCACATTTTCTTGAAAGATTTATTGGATATACCATTACAAATGCTTAGAATTCTCAAAATATCAATACACTTGCTGGAGAAACTCCTCAATGGGAGTGTCTCTTAGATACGTTGTAATATGTTTTCCACAGACTCCCAATGCTTTTCTTTCCAGCCCTTTCTCTAGTTGGGGAAACCGGCTAAGTCTGGACTATAAGAGGGTTGAGGCACAACAGGAATATTGCTCCAGACAACGAAGAAGGCTATGTGGGTGGCGGCATTGTCATGGTAGAATTTGACCATGTCTTTGACATAAGGCATCATGCACGTGACATAGGATTTCAATCTTTTAAGCACCACCAGGTAAAAGGTAGAATTGACAGTTTCTCCCTGTGGTACAAACTCAAAATCGACAATTCCTTACACATCAAAAAATATAATGAACTTTGTTTTTGATGTAAGACTTTGGACGGGCGGATGATTTTGTGTGCCACTCACTCTTCGGGCTTTTCGATCCTGGATTCATCTCCAGTAACAACAGAGTTAAGGAAGTCTGGTTTGTTTTGAATTAAATCCAACAGCTCTTAACAGTGAGAAATTTGAAGTTCTTCTTGATCTTCCGTCAAGACTTTCGGCACAAGAATTGTGCAAACCTTGAGCATTTGCTGATCATTGGTCATCATCCAAAGTACTGCAAATACAGAGATGTTTAGAATGTCAGTGATTGGCCAAATGTTCAATCGACAGTCAGAACACAAATCTTAATGATCACAATTTAAATTTTCACCAGTTCTGGCCACTGTTAGGCGTCCAAATTTCATCCGCACACAAAATTTGATGGCACATCAATACTCAAGCAAATACTCCAATGACGCTGTCTCAGAAAGTAAAAACACTTTATGGGGAGGCTTTTCCATTCCGACTGCTTGAAGCAAACTGACATCTGGCTGTATCGGAAGGCCCTCTAAAATTTCACAGCCCGTTTACACCACTGGATAAAACTGTACTACCTTGCTAGATAAAAATGAATTACTCCACTGGATAGATAGAGATGTCACAATGAAATCATGTGCATTACTGTTATAATGGACCCTGTTTATAAGTATGTAAGCATAATATCAATATACAGTCTTAATAACAATATCTGATACTGTGTGCAAATTTCTCAATAAATCGCTTTTTGTTAAATCAAGCTTTCTGTTTATTTGTGCATTTGTATTATTGGAAAAATAAACATAGAACATTCTATTCTCAGTAATATACACTGAATACACTAAATACATTAAACAATTTTTGCTATTTAGTAGTCCAATCTGCTCTATTATTCCAAAACCAAAAAGGAGTCTTTGAGAAAAAAACAATGCAAAAAAAACACTGATAAAAAATTAGAATAATTTTTTTACTTATATACACTCTAATAGTAAGAGAAATTTTAAAATATAAAACTCAAAAGTGTAAAAATCCTAATATTTTGTTGTAATTATCTTTCAACATATTTTAAAACTTAAATATTTAGCTTGCACCATCGTAAATATATTTTATTCTGACAAAATTTATTATTACTCCTTTTTATAGTGAAATATATTTGTATTTGAATTGTTATAGCAAAGAGAAAGACAAAACAAAAAAAAAATATTGAAAATTGATAAAACTATTAACAATTTTAATATCTGAAGTGAAATTGAAAAAAAATACAATAATTTACATTGTTCTTCCTGCTAAGAAAAAATGAACTCATGTCGAACATGAAATTGATTTTAAAATTAATACTGTGGGAATAATAGACACTAAGTATATTTTTGTTTAAAATAAGTCTTGTTATTAATCATAACTGAATATGTTGCATTAAAAAAAAAATTAATAAAATTAAACTTTAAAGACTATGAACTATTAAAATACAAAATTAGAGCAAAACTGGATAAACAACTCAAATTAATTGTTCATTATATAGAACAAAAATGAAATATGTAAGAAAGGTCACATGTAAAATAAAAGGAAAGTTAAATATGTCCTAAAAAAATTTTGGCAAAACTAATTTTTGGTAACGATAAGCATCAAATATAATTAATACATAAAACTACAAGGATAACTAATCAAAATACTTCTGAATGACGAGGATAACTACCACAGAGAAATTTCAGTCGATTGTTTATAAAATTTCTTCAGTATATTAAAATTCTGGTTAAAATTTCAGTTTTGAAATATTAAATTTTATCTACAATACTTTCTGAAAGCTGTGTAATACAGAAAGACCTTATATATGGAGGCGTTTTAATCCTTTAAACAAATGTTTTGAGAATCAATTTATTAAGACATGAAAAACATTTATGTGATTAATAAAGAAATGAACCAATTAAAAATAATATATATTTTATGTTAATTTGTTCACCTAAACAAAAATGTTATAGAGAGCTAAGGGGTAATTAATTTTTTATAAATAAAACTTGTGATATTTTCATGAAAATATTGGAAAATAATTAATTTATTGGAAAATAATGTATTTATTCAATAAATTATTAGAGTGATCCATGCATAAAATGATATGTGATTTTGTGAACTTGAATGATTAATAATGAATATTCCATAAACTTATCTACAAATTTATATTTACGTATCTTAGAAATTATTGACTATGGAATATTTAATAAATTATGAGTGAACAATTTAGAAATTTTTAATGACAAATTTATATAATTTTAAAACTTTTAAGGAATCTATTTTTTTCCAGCATTATCAGTACAAACTGTCTGAACTCCAAAACATGTTTTTGTTTATTGTTTGTTTTTATAACAGTAATAATATATATTTGACTTACTTTTGCTTGTTGGATTCGATATTCAATGGTTTCCAACCATGTAGAGATGCTTTCCACAGTGATGATCACAGTCCTCTGAATAACAATAACATCTTGAGTCTTGAAGGCAACTTGTAGATTTTCTATATTTTCTTCCAACTGCTCAGCCCTCTCTTCAGTAGTCATTTCTTCGGGTTCTAGAGAAGCAAGGTAGATAATATGGGTAGTTCGGGAAGCATTCTGCAGATTTTTTAACCGGTCTGACACCAAATTACCAACTTGTTTCCACTGGATGTTTAGAGATTCTTCTGTCGGTAACAATGGTTCATGCGGTAATGTTTGCATTTCTTTTACTTTAATATCATCTTGTAACTTATCCAGAGTTTTCTCTGTTGGTGTAAATTTTTCACTTTCTTTAGTGATAAATATATTGTTTTCATTTTCTACTTTTGATAATTTTTTATCTTTTTTCTTTGTCTTTCTAGGTTCCTCATCAATTAATAAGTCAGAATTTGTACTTGGGTCTGATGTAATGGTCCTTGGACTATCAAGTGAAAAATCTGATACATTTGAACCAGTTATCTGTGTAGTAGATTCATCAGATTCTAAATTGAGTTTTAGTTGAATACTTTCCTGATTTAAGTGTTGAGGAAGAAAAACGTCTTCAACCTTAACTTCAACTTTATCTTGTAACTGATTTTTCTCAGATAGTATGAATGATTGTGGACTATCTTCAACTTCTGGAGAGTCGTTTCTAAATTCTCCTATATTAGAAACATTATACACTAAAGCAGCTGTATCAGCACGATGTTTAATCTTACGGCCTTTCTTACTCTTCTTTAATGGTTTTGAATTGTCATCATGTTTATCAGGAACAGAAGACATTTCAATTTCAACAGTTTGTGAGAAACCAGCATTTTCAGACCCAACTTCATGTGGAGAAGTATGTGGTTGTATCTCGGATTGTATGAACAAAGTTGAAGAATGTCTATCCTTGGCAATTTCAGTTGTAATCTGTGGTTGCATTTCTGTACTAAATTCATCAATTTCAAAAGTTACTTTTGCTTTTATTTCAGGCTCTTTACTTGAATGCTGTTTCTCAGTAATTTCTGTTGGTAATTTTTCTTCTACAAAAGCAGCATCTTTAGAGATTTTAACGTTTGCATTTTCATTACTTTTTTGTTTCTTTTGTTTGGACTTTTTAGTTTTCTTTGGATCTTCTATTGTTTTATGAGATTGCCAAGATACATCACTATCAGTTTCAAGATAAGCAGCATTATCTGAAGATTCCTTTGTTTTTGAGTTCTGTATATCACTTTGTAGTACTGATTCAGTTGCATCACGAGACTGGTAAGACGAACTATCACTGTCATCAGGATGGGAATATGATATTGTTGCTTCAATCTGTAATCTAAATGGCTCACTAGGTAGTTGTTTCACGTTTTCAATTTGTTTGTCTTTAATATTTACAGGTGAAGTCTGCATTATTATATCTCCAGCATCTACAGGAACAATTTGAGTTTGATCAACAGTAGGTTTAGATTCTTCCGGGTTTATTTTTGTTTTATCATCAAAAGCACTTGATTTATTTTCTTCCTGACTGACTGTAGGTTCCAACACAGCTTGAACAAATGAATCTTTAGTAGGTACAACTGTTTGTACTGACAAATCCATAGTTGTAGTCTCTCGTGGACTTGTCTGTGAATATACAGTAACCAATGGTTCTGGAGTTGCCTGAACATAGTCTTCTTTAGTGGGTGTCAACTCATTGGATACAGTTTGAACCGATAATTCTGTTGTAATGACTTCACGAGGACTAGTTTGCGAATAACCTATTTGTTTATTCAATTCTTCTGGCTTTTCAACTGCATCTTCAACTTCTTTTGCAATAAGAAACTCAGAAACTTCGGTTTGTACTGAGAACTCTGTTGTATTAACTTCACGAGGACTAGTTTGTGAAAATCCTTCTTCTATTGCAACCACTTCACTCTGTGTGTTCTGGTTTGATGTTTTTATTACAGGTTCAGGTGAAGTTTGAACATTTTCTTCAAGAGTCTCAGTCTTTTGATCATCTGTTTGTATTGATGATTCTGCTTTCGATACATCAATATTTTCTATTTTACCAATAATGGCTTCATCTGTCTGTACTTCTTCAAGTTTGGTAACAGGTTTTTCTGTCTGACTCACAGAATCAATAGTTTGTACAGGTGACTTCACTTTTGGTGGAGTAGTTTGAACAGCATCTTCAAGAGTGCAAACTAATTCACTAGTGTCTATTTGCACAGAAGAAACTTCAGGAATTTGTTTGACTTCTGGAGATGTCTGAGTTAACATTTCTTCAGTTTCTGTTGTTATAGTCTGAGCTGAAGATTCAACAGTTTCTTGTGGTATTACTTCTTCCTTATCTGGAGTAATTGTCTGTACAGATTCTTCTTGTACATGATAGGATTCAAAAACTGGGACACAAGTTGCTACTTTCTCAGGTTGGAAATTAGGAGTATTTTCAATCTGTAGCTCTGGTTGTAATGACTCCTCTATTACTTTTACAAAACCATCAGGCGATTTGTCACTTAAATCCCTTGCAATGCCTTCTGATATATTTTCATCTTTTGGTTCAGCTACATGAACAATATCTTCAGAAATAGATTTTTTTACTTTTTTATCACCTTTCTTTCCTTTTGACTTCTTATTTCCTTTCTTCATTTCAACAACTTCACTCTCCTTCTCCGATTTCTCATATGGGATTTCTTCACTTGATTTTGGTTCAACTGATAACTCATCGTCAACATCTTTTAATTTAATTTTTTGTTTCTTTTTTTTCTTTCTTTTAATTTTCCCAGGATCGGCAATGCCATCTATGATACTTGATTCATCTAATGTAGTTTTGTCCTCTGCTTCATATCCAGTATCATGGCTACCTATACTTTCATCAAGTTGAGACACAACAGATCTTGGTGAAGATATTTCATAAATATTTATTTCTTGATCAGTTGGTTTAGTTGTGTCTGAGGAGCTCTGTGATTCGGGGATAACAATTTCCATTGAATCTGCTAATGATGTTGCAAGCGATACATCCTCAGGTGTACTTTCTTTTCCTTTCTGTTTTTCCTTCGATATTATATTTTCCTTTTCTGTCTCTATAAATTGAGCGATTTCTACTGGCCCTGGCAAAACAATATTAGCTTCATGTTTAACTAATTCCATGTTTGGTTCTTTAACTATATTTTCTATTGCTTCTACTTTTTCAATCTTAACACTGCTGGTAACTTTTGGATCTTGTTTCAATTTTGAGGAGGATTTTCCAACAGCTACAGATATCTCTATATTGTGTAAGGATGTTTTTAGAGGTCTATCTATAGGTTCTAACTTATCACATGGAATATTTGTCTTTTCTGAAAATGCAAGAGCTTCCTGCACTCTAACTTTGGCTTCAGAAATCAATGGATCTATCAATGTTTCTTGTATATTTTCCTTCAAGTCTTTCGTTTCTGAACTAAGAGATTTCAAATCTGATTTTTGAGTGACAAAAGAAGGAACAACTGTTGGACTTTCCTTAGCTTCTATTGATAATGGCTCTTCGATATGTTTGTCATTAGCCTCTTCCAAAACATTTAAAGCTATTTCACTTTTAGGAGACATATCTAATTTTTCTTTTGTAGCTTCAATGTCATGCAATATTTTATTATCTAACTGAAGTTCTGAAGTTGATTCCAAAAAGGGGTGTTCAACGACTAGCGGGATTATTTCATCTTTTTGTTCCATTGATTCAGATGGAATTTCATTAATATCAGTATTCGAGTGAATAGAAATTTTATCTTGAGTTTTTTTATCTTGTTTTGAATCAGATTTTACCTGTTCCAACAAACCTGTTGTACCTTCGTCTTCATGAAGTATTTTATTATTAAACTGAAATTCTGTCATTGATTCTGTCAAAGGGTTTTCAACAACCAATATTTCAATATTTTGTTTTTTAGATTCAGAAGGAATTTCAGTAATGTGAATATCTAAGCCAGTAGAAATCTTGTCTAGACTGTTATGATCTTGTTCTAAATCAGATTTAACTTTTTCCAACAAAACTGTTGTACCTTCGATTCCATGAGATAATTTACTATCTAACTGATTTTCTGAAGTTGATTCTAACAAGGGATATTCTACATCCAATATTTCGTCACTTTGTTTTTTAGATTCAGGAGTTTGACAAATATTTATATCTAAGCTAGTAGAAATCTTATCTGAAGGTTTATAATCCTGTTCAAATTCAGGTTTTACCTGTTGTAACAAATCTGAAGAGCTTTCTGATAGATTAACTTTAACTGTAGATTTGATCTGCTTAGGCACTTCTTCTTTGCCAGATGAATCTGATGTAGTTTTTTCTGATTTTATAAAATGTGATGAATTTGAAAAGTCTGGTTCAAAATTAATTTCTGCAACTTTCCCTGGACCAAAATACATTCTCTGTTCTGGTTTTGTCCCTTCTTCAAACTCATTTGACTTAGCAGACTTTGTTTTAAAAGTAACCCATGCATCTGTCTTCTGATTTTCCATTTCCCTCTTTTCCTTTTCTTTTCTTTCTTTTTCCTTCTTCTTCTTCCTTTTTGACAAGACAGGTAATTCTTCTTCAGTAGATGAACTGACTGAATCACTTTTGATTAAGATTGGTGAAAGAGCCACATCTATCATTGACGGTATTACTGAGTACTTCTCTTCTATCTTTACTTTATCCTGAATAGGTACATCATCTCTAGTACTATCTTTAACAATTATCTCATCCGCTGCTTCTATTTTTTGTTCTTCAATGTTTGCTGGTTCACTTTTTGGTTTATCATTAGTAATCTCTGAAGTTTCTAGTAAGATATGTCTTTCACTAGACAATTCCCCAAGGGAAACATCTTTTTCAATAGCAGCAATATTTTCTAAATGGGGAGCCGTTTCAATTGGAGAACTCATTGTAACTGAAGACGCTTTAGAAACTGCATCCAAGAGAATTTGTTTTCCACTTAAATTAGTTTCTTTTTCCAAATCATCTGTAGATTTTTCACTGTATGGGGATTTGGTTTGTTCAATTGTTATCTGTTCATGCAGATTCAATTCACCTGTTGTTTCACTAGGTTCTCCTGACTCTGACACAACATCTATTTTGAAGGTCTCTTCAACATCCTTGGGTGAAGATGATTCGGCTTCAATAAATTTTAAATTGAGATTTTTGTCACTTAAATCTTCTGACTTTTGTTCTGGAACAAGTTCATTAAAAGTTTGTGTTTTACTAGAGCAATCTGTTTGTGGAAAAGGTCTTACATAAGCAACATCTGTTACATTAAGCGGTTGTTGAATATCACCTGTTTTACTTTGCTCATTGCTAACAGACTCAGGACTTAATACAATTACATCTGCTGAGTCTTCAATGTCAGTCAATGAAGGGGCTACTTTGCTATCACTATAAGGCTGTTCTGACAATATTTCTGATATCTCAACTGATTGCTCTGATGACAAAGAATGTTCATCAAGAGGCTCTTGTACAATACCTTCATTATGACCATTCCCTGATATTTCAATATTAACTCTTGGTATTTCATCTTCAGTTATTTCAACTTCTTCTGGTTCTTCAATTACTTCTTCAGTTACATGCTCTTTACCATCAATAATAACAATATTCTTTCTAATTATGCGCCTCGTTCTTCTGACAATCCTACGGGAAACTTGTTGAACCACAGCACGGACACTTGAAGTTGTAAACCAATTACCACTTCCATCTTGAGTAACAAACTGAGTATTCTGAATGTCTTGAGGAAACTCATGTAACAGGCGGTTATCACTAGGCATTCCTTGATACGTTACTGTTTCATGTTCTGGACGAGTAGAAAATTCTGAAGATGTGATTTCTCCTCCTTCAATACCACTAACAACACGTCCAGAAAATGCTTGAGATGATGTAATTTGTGTTTTACCATCAGGCTCTGTATGAGCTACAGATCTTTGTTGTTGCTGGAGAGAAACCTGTGAAAAGGCCACCGGCTTTGCATCACCACTTTCTACAGTTCTAAATTCTGAACTTGATGTTGTTAACCGCTCCTGGTGAGACACTACAGTGCGGCGAAGTTTTTTAACGATGATACGCTTGTTGCCATCTGCGTCAACAATAACTTCAGTTGTTGTGTCTCCTGGCTCTATAACCATAGTTTCAAAAGACTGAGGTCCTGTGTGAAGAATATTCAACTCAGAGGTTGAACCTACTCCTTCTACCCCTTCAGGTTGTTTTTTCCCTTTATATTTAACTTCTACTGTTAAATCATCTGGAGGTGTTGTGTTGTTAAAACTTTGAATAGGATATGACTCACTCCTTACATTACTTTTAGTAGCTATTTCAATGGTTTCCTCATCACCATCAACTGTCTGCAAAACATGTATCTCCCCTTTCTGAGATTCTAGAGGCCAAGTTTCTTTATCAGTTTGCACTGCAATGGCTGAAGGTTTTTCTAACAATGAATCCGTCTGAACTTCAGTAGTAACTTGTTTCTCAGGAGATAACGCTAAACTTTTACCAGTTTGTGACGCCACTTCAGTAAAAATTAATTCTTGTTTTGATTCTTCAACATCCAGTGGAATTGGACTACAAATTAAAACTTCTTCATCGGGAATTGGTGAAGCATTTGAAGCTATGGTATCATCTCTGGAAGCCTCATGAAGAGTATGGACTGGGCTTTTATGTACAGGATATGTTTCACCAATGGGGGAAGGTGTTTTAAAAGGAACGGCTGATTCTGGTTCAACTTTGAGTAGCTCCTAAAAACAAATTTCCAACTGACAATACTTCTACAATTATATTAATTACTTTAAATACCTAAACCAAATTATAGTTCATTGCTAATCTAAAACAAATAACCAAAACCTAATCAAGAGATCACTCATGCATTGATCTAGAATTGATCAATCATTTGACATAAGTTCATAGATAAATAAAAATGATATTTGCATGCTCAGAAACTGATAATGATAAGAATGTTCGAAAAAAAAGGAAATTAAAATTTTAAAAGCGGGAAAATGAAGAACAAAGCACCATATGAAGATACAAGAGAAGAAAAAATATAAGAAAGCAACCCAAAAAAACAATAACAAAACATAAAAATTGATACAGAAGATGATAAAATTTATTTCAATTAGCAAAAATTTGCTTAAGTTGAGCCCACACCGTAAGCAAAATGAAATTAGCAAAGAGGTGAAAAATTAACCAAGGAGAAGAAAGTAACTCTCTAAGAGTTGGCTTAGTTTTGAGTTTCATATTGTTCAGCTGTTGAGGATATACCTGAAGTGATTTCAATCGTAGGTTTGCTTGTGTCGTAGCTATTTCCAAATCTTCTTGCAGATGTGATAACGTTGTAGTTAGAGCTGGGCCAAATAACTTAAATTCTTCACAATTTTCTAAACTTGCAAATGAATGTCTGAGATCAGACAGTTGTTTTTGTCGTTGGCTCAAATCATCCACCAGGTTCTATAAAAGAAAACAAAAAATACGGTTATAAAAAACAAGTCAAACAATTCAAGATAAAAAATAAGTTGAACAATTTTTTTTAAAAAGTCCTAATTTAATAACTTTATTTATACACGCAGTTTGTGTTGTACATCTTTAGGTTTTTTTTATAAATTACACTTTTGGTATCAACTTGGCAAAAAAAACACTACTTACTGATGTTTTTCAGTAGAAGCATTTCACACTAAGTCAGTGCATTGTTCAATGCTGTGAGTCACGGACAAGAATCTTGTCTTGCACAATGCACTGACCTAGGACAAAACACCTCTGATGAAAAATATCAATAAGTAGTGGTTTTTTTTGTCATGTTGATACCAAAAGTGAAATGTATTTACACAGTTTATGACTGTAAATAAGTTTATAAGATTTGTAAATGATTGAGATATATACCTTTAAAAATCTTCAGGGTTTATATATACATATATATATATATATATATAGGAATTTTTGGACTTGATAGGAGACTGACAGACTTACCTAAAGGCAATAGTCCAAAACTGCAATCTCTTTGGAAATAAGCACATATAAAACACTTAATACACTTTTATTTGAAATATTTCGATCAACATGATCTTCTTCAGTCAAGAAAGAGAAAAACAAAAGATTGAAGTGAACCACAGATGTGTATAAACATCCAAAAGTCACAGATTCACAGATTTATAGTATATGATATAGTGCTATATGTGATATGTGTAGAAATTGTTATATGTGAAACGTGTACAGATTGGTTACTTGAAACTAGATATTAAAAGTCTGTCTGAAGGAAGGTAATGGAGCTGTTAAAAATGGTAGAAATTAGGGGTAAGTTAAAAGAAGTTTTATCTGATGTTGAGGTTAGGAGGCTCTCTAGATTTGGTATACCACTGGTATGATAACTCCCATCTTCTTAATTCTGAAGAGTTGCAATCAGGGGGGAGGGCTTTAATTATTTTGGTGGTATAGCAATCATTGAAAGAGAGGATGTTGTGACTAGCAGCGTGTTGAGCGGTTGGCCTGTCTATGTTCATGGTTCCAACGTCATGTCTGTGGCCATTCATTCTGATGCTCAGACTATCCGTGGTAAGGCCTATGTACTGTGCCGGGCAAAATTTACATTGTAACTGGTATATTACATTACTGGATGTACAAGTATGATGACCCTGAATCTTGAAGTCCACATTGGTTGCTAGGCTATGGAAACTATTTGTTGGGATGTGTATTGGACATGTCTTGCATCTTGGTCTATTGCACGGAAAGGAGCCGTGAGGAAGTTTGGGCGGTTTTTCAGTACTTGGATCTGGTAATGTGCTTATTTCCAAAGAGATTGCAGTTTTGGACTATTGCCTTTAGGTAAGTCTGTCAGTCTCCTATCAAGTCCAAAAATTCATAAATAAGCTTTAAGCTCTACTAGAACTAACCTATAAATATATATATATATATATATATATATATATATATATATATATATATATATAGAGAGAGAGAGAGAGAGAGAGAGAGAGAGAGAGAGAGAAATAAAACAATTTACAAATACAAGAATAATTTATATAAATTATTCTTGTATTTGTAAATTGTTTTATTTCTTTATTAATATACAAGAATACATATTATAGTATGTATATATATATATATATATATATATATATATATGAAGTTAATATATTACTATTGTAAGTAATTTTATCCACCATTAAGTGCAATGATTTTACCTTGTGTGATGAGGTGCCTTTCGGTCACTTGCCTATTGTCGAATCACTGATTACTTTTTCTCAATTTTTCTGGTGTGGATGTTCGGTCCGTGGAGTTGGTACTTGTTGACGTTATACACGTTTCCTCTTGAGTTTCGTGTATAATGTTTTTGAATAGTATGTCTTCTGTATATGTTGAACATTCATTAAATTGTGTATGTTTTTATAAATGTGGTATTTTTCTAGTGGGTTTAGTTCTATTGGGTTATTATTTATTTCAAGTATGGTTAAGTTATTTTCGTAATTTGTTATTTCATGTTTATGTGATATTAGGTGTGGTGCAACATTTGATACTTTTGAATTTTTGTTTTTGAATGCTCCATAATGTTCTTCAAATCTTATTTTAAATGATATCATTTAAATTTATCCGATTATTTAGAGTAATCAGTGATTCGACAATGGTCAAGTGACCGAAAGGCACCTCATCACACAAGATAAAATCATTGCACTTAATGTGGACAAAATTACTTACAATAGTAATATATTAACTTCATATATATAGGTTAGTTCTAGTAAATAGAGCTTAAAGC